>JAACJA010000027.1:0-39054 GCA_017140755.1 Calonectria hongkongensis | reverse complement strand
ATGCTACCCCAACACAAAATACCTTACAGCGGCCATCCCGACTGACTTGATGCAATCTTTTGTCAAATCGCACCCCCCCCCCCCCCCCCCCCCCCCCCCCCTCCCCAGCAAGTTAGATGTAGGCCAGGGCACCCCCCATCCCACGCCATGGATCTTCCCGTCCTAGGGCTCACATCTCACTCGACTCCTGCTTGTCTTCACTGCCTGCCCGGGAAAGGGCTGCTGTCAAACCCTGACAGGCCCACCTTTACCCTCCTCCCTCTCCCATCTCTCTCTCCTCCGTCTTCAAATCCTTTCCCTTTAGGACTTGACATATAGTTTCCTATCCGTCCCCCTCTCTTTTCTCATTCCGTCCAGTTCTGCCCTGCTTCTGTCGACGTGCATGACCAAAACGGCTCCACGGCCCCTTTGGATTCGAAACCGCCCCTAATGGGGGAAGGGAGGGCCGTCTTTGCGGATGGGGACCATGGATAGTCCAATGGAGGACTCAATGGTGATGCAACTTGATGCTTCATTCTCCGCCTTTTTCTGCTATTCGGCTTTACTCTTTGCTTCTTTTCTTCTCTTCTATTCCTTTCTTGGGGCCATTCAACCATACACACATACACACACACGCACGTCTACACACGCCCTCTCCACCCATACATGCGCATATGGGTGGTGCTTTTCGTCATCGAAGCCCACCAAAACCACTCCACGGCGGTGGTGGTACAAGCTGATGAGAAGTCAAATAACCTTGTTGACAGCGCTTGTCACAAAAACACCAACCAACCCACACGCCTCACGTCCATTACCAACTTCTGGCCTGGGATACCTTGCGCTTGCCACATGGGCCGCTGTGCTTCCCATTCGCCGACCTGTGTGTGACTGAGCTACATACAGCACTTCGATCCCCGATAAGCCGGCAAGGGGGAGGGATCGCACCTGTTTATGCTCCCGTCCGTCACAGTTACGCCGCACCGGGGGCGTGTGAATTTGGACCCAGGAGGAGGGGGGGAGGGACCCAGAGGGCGCGCCTTGAAGGCTCCGCAGACAGACACCGTCCTTGGCCTGTCTGCCTGTCACTGCCTTCACTTGTTGGTCCCCGTCCCCTTTTTTGCCCTTCTCATTCGCTCGATCCTCTTTTAAACTAGGTGCGTGTGTTGTTTGCAGTTTGCGTGCGTCTTACCATCTAGTATCCCATCGGCATCTTGATCCTAGTTCCGCCCTTTTTATACCCAATCCCTCCCTCCCCCCGTTCGAACCGTTTCGTTTGCTTCTGCCGTCCGCATTGTTTCTTGCACCGAACGAACCCTACTCGGGCCATCCTCCGATCCCCACCGTCGACAACGCCGCCGCCGCTCCCGCATCGAACCCCGTTCCCGGTCGTCCAAACAAAAACAACCTGCTTTTCTTTTTCCCCCTCTCTCGTTGCCCTATAGAAAACACGCCGCTCTCCCTGTCACTCAACCCAACCACCACCACTTGATCCTCTCTCTTGTCTCTTCTCCCGCCCCCATTCTTGTTCTTCTGCCCCCCCAACCCCAATCCCCATCCCCCTCCCCTCCTCGCCTCTCCACCCCAGTCACAGCCGGCATTCGTCCCAACCAGGAACTAAGCCGTCCCTCCCCCTCCCTCCCCCCCGCTGCCGAAAGGAGGGGCAAGCTTTCTCTGACTCTCTCGCCTTGTCAATCCCTCAGGGACCTCGTCATCGTGCTGCTGCAGCATAGAGAAAGCTGGTCTTGATCATCTGGCATGTCATGCCGCCTGGCCCACAATCCTGCGTCGACCCAGCCTGCAGAGCTCCGCTCACGCCCGCACACCTTGACACCCCCTCTCTTTGCTCTCGGATTTCTGCCACTTCACTTACTTTTTTTTCTCATTAATGTCTCCTCTCCTCGGTTGTCATTGAGGGGACCCAGAAAAAAAAGTCCACAAAATACTAACTGTAGAATTTTTTTCCTCATCAAACTTGTTCAATTCTTGGCAGTTTGTTTATGGATAAAAATAAAGGTAATCAAGTTTCCTCAAAGGACCCAATAATTCCCACAAAGGAGTGCAGCAAAAAGATCTCATTGAACAAGATCATGTGAAGAAAAAGAACACACCAAAAAAGACCCATTCCCTCCCTAAGCCAATTCCCATTGATGCCGATCATACAAGCCAAAAAAAAAGCCCCAATCCATAAAAAAGAAAAAAAAACCAGAAGGATGACCGAACTACCAATGCCCAATTCCAGACCCCTCGATGCAACTCTCTTCTCTCCTTTGCCTCCAGCAAGGAAACGACCGTTTACCGGTCAATTGCTACTGCTGGGGAAGGATTTCGAAGAAAGAAAAGAAAAGGAAAAGGAAAAAAAAGAGAAAAAAGAAGTATCCATTTTGAAGCCAGAATTGAAATCGTCTTTTCCGCCCGATCGTTCCCATTCATCATCGTCACCCATGTCGTCTCATCTCATAACTCATCTTCACTCATCTTTTCCGTCTTGTTAGACTTTGTCTCTCGCACGATATGCATTGTTACCCTCGCCTCCCTGTTAATGCAGGGGCATTCCCATCCACTTCATGGTGGTGTTCGTGACGTCCTGGATCTGGTTTCCGGTTTGTCTCCTTTTTTTTGTGTTCTCTTTCCTGCCCTTTTTGGTATTTTTGGTTCGTTTTTTTTTTCGTTTCCGTTTTTTCTTTTCCCTCTCCTGCTCCTCTCAAATCCAAGACATTTTTGGAGGAAAATTTGCCCGGTCCTTTCTATTTCTCACGCCGAACAGTTCTCGGACATCGCTGGGGCGTCCTGTGAACCGGTTTCCAGTCTCCCTGACGCGCGTTGTTCTGGTGGTTGCTTACTGCATTGCCGAACGGCCTGCCGTAATTGCTGCTGTTGGATAATGGCGCGATGCCACCACTGCGAAGATCGCTCCTTGAATTATTTCCTTGCGGTGTCCATCCCATGCTTGCTTGCTCGCTCGCTTGCTAATGATGATATAATAATGCCGAATGATGCTGATGATGCTGCCGGCTGTTGCTGCCGTGCTGTGTACGTGTCCCGTCACTGGTAAGAAGCGTTAGCTCATCTGCTCCTTCTCATCTTTTGACCCTATTCCCGTCCTCTCCGTCATACAAGACTGCGCCCCCTCTTCTCCATGTTTGAGGCACCCCCCCCTTTTTTTATTCCCTCTTCTCGCCCACACCCAAAAAAAAAAAAAAAAGCACACCACACACACGCACACACACCATACTCCGCAGCAAAAAAAAATTCCTCATACCTATGCAAGGTTTTTTAATCTCGTTTCGTGCTCTGCCTTCATCCTGTGAATCTGTTCCAATACCTCCCTCATCTCGCCCCACGTCCGTTCGATGGTGGCGGTTCGGTTGCCCTCGCGCTGCCAGCGTTCGACGTCGCGGTACATCTTGTCATACCGGCGCTGCTTCTTCTCCATATCGTGACAGAGCTTACACACATCGTACTCGGCCTTTGTCTCGTAGACTAGCTTTAGCCCGCACGTCTCGCCCATTCGGTACTCCTTGGGGCACTGTTGCCGAAAATGACCCCAGCGCCAGTAGCCGCACGACCAACGAGTCTGGTCAAAGTAGCACATAGCGACGATGTTGTCGGTTTTGTTGTTGTTGGGTATCAACGACGGGCCTCGCGGAAAGAGAGAGAAGTGGTTGCGATCAGCGGTTATAGCAGGCCAAACAAACAAGACGGGACGGCACGGTAGCATAGGAAAAACAAACAAAAACAAAGACGCAAATATGCCCGGCCAAACGAGAGGCGAACCGAGGCTTGAAACAAGACGGAAGTGACAGGAAGTGACTCGGTGATGTGATGATGAAGGGATATGCCGGAGTCTCGTTGGGCTTCGATTTGGTTTCGACAACGTTGGCCGCTTCGTTACTCGACTCGAACCGTTATCTGCACAACCGAGTTAGTTCAAGGTTAGCCCTTCCCTGTTTTCTTGTGTTTGGCCATGACTCCCAACTCCCGTGTTGAAGCTTTTATTTTTCTTTAATCCCACGATATTTTTTTTCTTCTGCTTCTGTGTTTTTTCTCACCCTCATGCCCTCTGGACCGTGCCGCTATGCAAACCACCCAACTTTTGCATCGTTCCGGGATCATCCCCTCTCCACTTGCATTCCCACTTCCCACTCCGCTCCCGCGCTCCCGCTGCCGTTCCCGTTCGGCAACTTTTTTAGCCTGCGCCCCTCCGCCCGGGGGGTGGCCAGTGATGACAAATGGGAACAAACAAAGAGGAAGAGGACGAGGGAACAGAAGAGGGAGAGAAGGGAGATGGGCAAGTCATGGGAGGGAAAATAGAAGAGTGGAAGCGCCAATGGGAGTCGGGGAGGGAAAAAAAGAGAAAGCAAAAGAGGTTTTTTTTTTTTTTGGTTAAAAAAAACACCAATGGGAAGAATTCAAATACACTAGCATTGAAAGAGTTGTAAAGACACTAAGACAACAACAATGACAACAATACAGAGGGGAGAAAGGAAAAAGACGTTCAGATAGCCGGCGTCAAGCCCGTGTTGCTGACGGTCTAGACTCACCACGTGCACATGCACTTGCTCACACAACCACACGTAAAAGGGTTGGTAACGACAGTGCTTAGTGGGGGTAATCAAAGTATACCGTCCCCTTGCTCCTTGCGAATACCGTTTCGTCTCCAGGAAGAGGTGATGTGGAGAGGCGTTGGCAACGGTGTATTGGGATACCCCTGCTGGTGTATAGCCAGGTCCGTGTAATTGACGGTTGAGTACAAGCTAGAGGCTAGAGAGATGGGGGAACAAGGAGCGACGAGAGAAGATGGAGAGGTTTGGAAGGATGGTGGATGCCGCCGCGACAGCGAGGAAGGGTTTGGCCGAGGCTCCCTATTGGAGAATAACAAGGAGGAGGATGGATGAGAGTTGCTGGAGGTTGATGACGGGTGACGATGGTAGCAGTCCGGTTTGCTCCTCGGCGGTGCTCGCTCGCAGGCCAGAAAAAATAAAGGAAAAAAGGGTTGTCGTCGTTTTTTCCAAGGCACTCAATTCCCCTCTTTTTTTCAGCTTTTTTTTCTCTCCTTCCCTTGTGTCTCCGAGTTCACATAAGGGGACCGGTGAAAGAGAAAGAGAGGGAAGGTGGGATGGGGGGGCAAAATGGAGGGGCGAGAAGGCAGGAAGGATGGAGGGGCCGTCCGTGTGTGTGAGAGCGACAAGAGGCGTGCGTTTCTGTAACTGAAGAACAACAATCAAATAAAATACAGAGCGGGTGGCTTTTCAAAGAAAAAATCGAGACGAAAAAAAAAAAATTGCCGGGGAGGACCACGGAGACAGGTCGCAACTTATACCTGTCGTCGGCCGGGGGAGATCGATCGTCGTTTATCCAATCCGTTTGATTCTTCCCCCGGCTTTGGCAGACCACCTCGCAGAACGGGACGGTTTTTTTCTTTGGTCACTATTATTTCTGCCCTGCCCACAGTGGGACGGGCAGCGCGACCCAACAAGCAGCCCGTTTGCAGAGAGGCCGGCCTGGGCCAACGAGACCAGGCCATTTTATTTTTTTAATTTATTTATTTTATGTCCCCCCTCTGCTCCTGCCTCCCTCCCCCATCCTCTCCTGCATCGTCGGTTTGGCTGCTTGCTTGCCCGCCCCCCTGCGGGATAAAAGAGGGCTTGCTTGGGACTTGGATACGTGGATTGGGTATCCGTACTTGATGCCCCATACTGTCCCATCCAAGTTCCAGTTCACACCACCACCACCTGCTTGCCTACACCTCTCTCCACGCCCACTCACACGCACATACACTCATACATACATACATGCCTACAGACATGCCTACCTACCTACCTACATACATACATGTGTCTTCACCTATACATACATACATCCGTTTTTTGTTGCACCTCGCACACGCCCCCCCTGGCCCTGTCCTGGCCCTTTCCCTGCCCCTCTCTGCCCAGCCGCCATGCGACACCCCCGTTGCCGTTGATGTCTCTGCCGGGGCAGGTGGATGGCCCTGTCCCGTTCCTGGATCCCTGGCCTCTGCAACCTCGGGGTAGATATATACAGATATACTTGTTTCTTTCTTTCCTTTCTTTTCTTTTACTGCTACTATGACTACTACCACTACCGCTGCAGCTGCTGCTACTACTACGACTTACTACTACACATGCCCTTGTCATCCCAATCCATGACAAGCCCACCGCAGCTTAATCCCATCCCCCTAGCACCGCATACTACAGCTAGCATACATGATACATATTCCCCGTACACGTGATGATGCCCGCTGCTATATCGTCACTGCTAGCCTTCTCCCGCAACGTCTAGCTCCCTCTAAACTTCCATCTAGCAGTTCTAGCCCGGCTTCTTCTTCTCCTAGATCCCCGGTTTTGGATCCATGTCCTCGAACCATTCTTCTTTTTCTTCGACCCAGGCCCGGGACCCGGCCGGCCCAGTTCGCGTCCCAGAAGGGGACCTTCTTCCACCCCCCCTGGTGGCCGATTGCCACGTTGATGCCCATGGCTCGAGCATCGAAAAAGAAACGAAAATTTAGGATAATCATCAAGAATAATCCTGAGACCCAAACATCACTCAATGCTGCAACTCTTTCACACCACTCATCACATGCACGTACACACACCACACACACACACACTGGCACTCACACACACCACACGCACGCACTCACACACTCACACCTTGATACATACGTTGGTACACACACCCATTGACTGACACTACCCACGCCCCCCAATTAAAATAAAAATGAACCCAATGGAGAAGAAGACGAAACAAAACAAAACAACACCCAAAAAAAAAAGGCAAGGCAAGGCCTAGCACCGCTGGGAAATCGTGGGATTAGAAGATCCCCCCCCCTGCTCCCGCGCCCCCACACCCAGCTCCATGTGTGCTACGAGCTGCAGGTCAATCAATAGGGCGAGAGAGAGGCAATGACGGCGCAGGACGGACAAGCACCCGGAAGCAAGGAGAGGAGAGAGATGAGCAGGGCTGACGGGAAGGCGAAAAAAAAAACGAACAAATCATAGCAGGCCAAAACAAACCACCCCTTCGGCACCTCTGGGACTAAGGCCATGGGGGGAGGGGGGGCCAAGCAGGCTAGGGGACCGTCAGGTAGGGGGGCGTGTGACGGCGGACCCTGTTTCTTAGGCGCACGTCTAAGTCATTGCTTCTATGCGTGCGTGTGTCTGCGCGTGTGGTTGCATACCATGTTCCCAGGCGGCCAAAAGAGGCCCATCCCCGCTTTCTGTTCGAGGTGCGAATTATCTCTTTCTACCAAGTTCCCAAGGCACCCCCATTGCTACCATTTGGAAGCTGGAGCGTACCTATTGTTTTTTTTTTTGGGGGGGGGGGGGTAGGAGGGGAGCGAATGAACCAACACCAGTGTTACCACACCCTAAAAAAAAAATTTAGTTTGAAGGTAAGCGAAAAGAAGAATAAGACGGATAGGAAATTGAAATAGGTCGAAACGAGAAAATAAGAACTAGAGAACATGTCATCATCGTCGTCGCCGTCCGTTACCATTTGGTTTTTTGGCTCTCGGCAATATTGGGGCTTTTTTTTTTTTTACCGCTACCACGCAGAATCGCCCACCCCCCTCCACCCCTACCTAGGTCGCCCGGGGGGGTGCTTTCTCGCTGCTGCTGCTGCTGCTGCACCCGTAGCCCGCAAAGACGCATACCACGCACATAGGGACGGGGGACGGGGGAGCACCGCCGAATGCTGCCCCTGCTGTCCGTATCTGGAAAACGAGAAACTCCCAATTCTGAAAAAAGAAAAAAGGACAAAAAAGCAACGCAAGAGAAAACAGCATTGAAACAGAAGAGGCTGGCTGGCTGGCTGGCTGGGTTGTCGAGCGCATTGGAGGGATGGGGGAAGGAGGAGGGGGTGAGGTGAGCGAGAGGAAAAGGGCCTACGTGACGGGGTTTTCCATGCATACAACTTAACAGCAACTAACTGATTAGACCGGGTCACATAGTCGGCCGGGCCATGTTTATTGCCCAAGGAGACAATACGCAAGAAGGGTAAAAAAAAAAAAAAACTGCCTCCCTGCTGTCTATCCCGCTGCGGGCCTGTCTACACGGGGCCTGTCTCAGCGTTCCGTTTTATGCTTTAGCCGCTATTTTTTTTTGTCGTTTCCCTCGAGTCGTGGCTTGTGTCTTTGTTTCTGTTGTCTCGGGGGTGGGAGGGACCGTCACCTCGTTCGTCGTTCCCGGCCCCGGCCCAGCAGCCCACATCCACTTGCTCTCTCCAGCATACGGGACGGAGACACAACGAAGGGACAAAAAAAAAATTCACAAATCACAACTACGGGATACAGGCAAGAACTACGGCGTACATAAGGGGGTGCCTCGATCTGCGGCCTTTGTGGGGCCTCATGGTTCGTCCCGAGGACGGACAAGTGTCAAGAAACAAGGGATCCTGACCGCTCACACACTTTCTCTCCAAAATGTCTTTTTCGGTGAACACCAGGGCTGTGGTTCGCTGACGTCTGATGCGTCTGTTGCGCGTGCGGATGTGCGTGCAGCAGCTGCTGCAACTCTTGGCCCTTCGGCTGCCTCTGCTTCTCCGAGGCGTTCAACCACAGCCAGGCATTATACAGCTCTGATGAAAATGAACTTGCTGTCCATGACTGAGTGGCTGGTCTCAGCTGGCCGTCCGAGTCCATTCCAAGGTGCTATCTGCCTCCGCCGTTTAGCACCTCTGCAACTCTGCTACTACGACGCCCAGCCGTGTCAATACTACAAACGGCCAAAGTTTAAAGGCCGAGGCATCACGTTCGCCCTTTACACGGGCATAACGGCTGCTAGGAACATCTAAATCATCTGAGGGAGCCCCCAAATGCTGCGGAGAGAAGATATCCCATTAACTCGGAGCTGGTGACATTCAGCTCTGAATGGAAACATCATCGGGGTCCTGCTTACCCCTTTTCTATTACGCCTTTCTGCGCCAGAGAAATTGAGCTAGAAAGAGGAAAATAAACTTCAATCGCTCTTTAAATCGCCCCTTTGCTCAGGCGTCGCTCTCTGGTGTAAATTTCACCCGTTCAATTGTGTTGAGGCATTCAGACACACACGCTCTCTTACATCTGCCCTGCCCACGGCTCAGCTGCGAGCGGCGAAAGCTCGCAGCTCGCCCAGGCACAGACAGCTCAGCCCGCAGCAGCCCACGTTGATCATGGTGCGTGCCCAGAGCTCATGGCCCCTCCGAGGGGGCGGGGGGCGGGCGCGACAGCAACTCGACCTCGTCGGCTGCCCTCACTCCCTGGTCCCCCATATTGCAAAAAGTAACTGGTCAATACTGGGCTCATCCTACATCGTGTCTCATGCATTAGCGTCCAAGGAATGAGCTTTGTTGTTCTCGTGGAAAAAGAGAGCCCTACAGCGAGAAACACGGGGCGAGCTGCCAAGGGTCAAGAGCCGAAATGGTCCGGATCAGAACTCTTGCGTCTGCCTGCAAGGTCTTCCTGCGGCGAGAGATAAGAATACAGGGCATTTGCATGATTTTCGTGCATGGCTTCCGGCTCACATGAATCGGTTAAACCGCCGCCACTCGGAGGCAACCCATTCGCCTCGTCCAGGGGTTCTTGTGTTTCCTCAGACCGTCATCGTTGTCATCAACTCAACGGCAACACTCCTAGTTAGCCAAACCCAGACCGGGTCAGGCACATTGGCCATACGACGTGGCAGTCCCCCTCTGGCCATTCGAAGAGCCTGGTCGTTGCATCTCATCGTTTCCCCATACGGGGCTGAATGACCGAGCCCGGGATTGCTCCCGCTCATCCAGCGATGCATACTATCTGCCACTTTTCACAATGCCACCATTCAGCCTCCACCGCCGCCTTATTTACAAATCAGCCCCTCCTTTCAGCGTCTGCTTGAGGGGCACTGGACCCAGCCTGTAAGCAAGTCCCTGATTGAGTGATGATGCATCCAAGAAGCATAATGTCGCATCGGAGAACCATCCAGCCCCCCCGCGATGGACCTATTATATTTTTGGGGGGGCCGTTCAATCAATGTCCTCCCTGTTATGCATCAGGTTGAGCTCTTGGCCACTCTATTCAACGGGGTTCCAGGGTTATACAAAGCAATGTGGGATTTTCCTCGCACCACACTACTCTGGGGTCCCATTAAGCTGCACGATCCGTCAGCTCAATCAGGTATCCCTCGCGTAGGGGTGGCAATAGGAACAAAGGACAAAGAAGGAAAAAGAAAAGGAAAAAAAAAAAAACAAAAAAAAAGAAAAGAGAGGAAGACAGAGGCAGAGACATGGTTTGTGAATTGGGGACTAGACTGCTGCATGTCGCGCACGGCAGTGGCATTTAGACCAATGGCGAAATGACCTGTCACCGATCAGACATCTAAATGAGGCGCGGATCCCCGTACGATCTAGGGGACGGTCAGTAAATATGGTCCTCAATGGGGCCTGGAACAATTACAGAAGCATTTGGAAAATATACCTCTCTGGATTCAATCAGCAAACGTGCTGAGAACCAAACAAAATTGACCCCGGCAGGCAGCTCTAAAACGTCGCCCCCTCCCCATTCTGGCCCCCCTACCCACGGCTGGGACAAAGGTTCGCTCACGGGGAAACATTTGGAGCATCCGGGAGTGCTGAGTTGGCCTTCTGCTTCGGGAAAAGCTTGCGTCTTGGGCGGATCGAGTCATCTGTGATGACTTCACAGCCCGCATGAGATCACGAGAGGCGAAGTGGAGGAGGAGGGGGGCGGAGGATCAAAAGGCAGAAACCTTTCAATTTCGTTGGGCATTGTTGGGCTCAGCTGGGTAACTTGGCTCATTTGTTTTGACGGCGGTGGCTGGTTGTGCCAAAGTGTGTGTGTGTCGATGCATGTAAGTACATGCGTCGTGCGAGAGTGAGATGTGCGTGTGAGTGCGTGTGTGTGTGTGTATATCTGCGGCTGCGCCAGCACCTGTATGTGTGCATGTGTGCCCGCACGCGGCACGCCTGTGTCTTGCTTTTGCCCATGCGTGTATCTTCGGGGTGGGTGGGCAACGAGATGAGAACAGTGGCAGGGGGGGCGTTCACAGCTTGCTCGTCATCGCGCCGCAAGCATGCCCAAGCCAGCAAGGAGTGTGGCCAGCCTGGAGGCCATTACTTGTCGTGGGCGTCACCAAAGGCTTGTCCAAGCTTCTGCTGGCCGTTTCCCACGGGCATACGCCCCAATTGACCCTGGATAGAGCCCTAAAAGCCCGTTCCTTGCAAGGCGAGACAGGACCAGATGTTCGCTAAAGACAGCCCAGTCTGGCGACCGGCCCGGCCCGCTTTTGGGCAGTCATCTCAAGGTTCAGTCTTCTGCGAAGCATCCACGACCAGGACTCACGGTGCGTGAGCCGAACAGTGGTTCGGCACATCCGAATAGGCGCCGTCCAGCAAGGAGTGAGTGACGAGAGGGGCAGCGGCGGGCGAGGGGTCCAGGGAGGGATCCGCAACCTTCTTCGCTCTCGTAACCCCCCATCCCCCCTCCAGGGAGGGGCGTTCAGGTACCTCAATTGGGGAGGCAGCGTCGCGGCTCAATTGTCAGAGCAAGGTCCCATATGTGACCTTGCCCTGGTGAGAAGCGTGAGCAGGTTTGGAGTAATTTACATTGCACATGGCACAGCCTGAAAAGCGAGCTGCATAGGCGCGCCACGGCCGGACGAGCAGCGCCCAATAACGAGCCCCCCCTGGACCAGCAGAGGGACCCAGGCCTTGCGGTTCGAGCTTGTCCCGGATTTCTGGGTTGCTGCAAATCATGTCTGTCTGGCAAAGCGCTGCATGAAGCCTGCTCGTGAGCAACGGGTGGGAACCACCGATCGTTCCTGGGGCCAATGGGGCATTCCGATCTGTTCCGCGGGCCTACGAGCAGATGGGGGTTGTCAATTGGCCGGCGCCGACTCCGTCAACCTGGTGTCGGGAGCGTCATTCCCCCGTCCGTCTAGGTGCCAGGATCGCTTTGGAAGCGCGTTGTTGGGAGTGATGGGAGAGAACTCGCGCGCGAGCGGTCGCAGTATCGGCGGCGGGCCCACTTCCAGCTCTCGCCCCAGTTCCTCCTCCCCGTGTCCGTCGCCCGAGACAGGACGAATCGTAGTGCCCCATACGCCCCAGCCGTGTGGGGGAGACAAGTGACAAGGAACCGACAGGGGCTGGGCGGGCTGGAGCGGGTTGAGGCTGGGTCTTCCCGTGCGGCAGACATGTTTCCGTTGTCGCCGCATGGGCGGCTCCCTGTCACCCTGATTGGCCGGGGGCCGGGATCACCAAGCGTGGCCATCCCTGTGGAAGCAAGGGCGAGCGCGCCATGCCAAAGTACTTGTACATACAGTACATAGGCATAGGGCATCGCGCATGTAACTGAGTGTGCAACCGACAAAAGTGTGCTGCCCCGGCGCCCAACCGACCACCATGCGCGCCAAAGGGAAATCGACAGTCTCGCCCTCGCCGCGAGGCATGTGATAACGAGTGGCGCGCTCGCCCTTGGGTTACTGGTGCACCCAGGATGACGCCGCTACCAAACTTGGATACAGCCGGGGCGGGGGGGGACGAGGCTCACTCGCGCAGCGGCGTCTCTTTGACAGGTAAAGCCGGCCGAATGCTGCAGAACAGCCAGCACAGCACCACCAAAAGCAAGCAAAGGCGCCAGCAGAAACAAGGCTGCTGCGAGGCGCTCGGATATCGTGCCATGGGCCCCGTACCACAACGCCATCGACGCTGGTGATAGCCAATGTGCGAAGCCGTCAAAGTCACAAGTGGAGCGTCACACACGGAGTTCCTCCATAGAGTGCTCCTGGCGTCGGCCGCATGGTACAGAGGCTGCGATTCCTGTCTCGGCCGAGGCGCCGTGTGTCGGTGCTTGTGTGTGTGGTGACGCTGAGGGTGGTCCAACGCCCAACAGCGGAGCCGGCCGTAAAGGGCGTAAAGGGCAGAGAGGTGTTCCCCAACCTTGGCCCAACACAAACCGGCCAGGAAGGCCAGGCTGCCTCTCAGCCTGATTGAAGCCAGGGAGGCCTGGATTGTTGAAGCCTAATGGATGCTAGATCGAGGCACAGGAAGTGGCTGCTTGGGAGGAAGCGTGGTTGTTTGCAAGTGGTCAATCTGGCTGATGGGAGGGGTTTTCCCCTGGCCCATTCTGGCAGCCTTTTTTTTCTAACGGCAATAGAGCCAAATCGCCAGACAAGGCAAGGCAAGGCCGGGCAGTGTGAGACAAGGCGGCGACGGAGAAAAGTCAAAAGCCACCGGAAATTTTGCAACACGCGACGTGATGGGTGTGCGTGGTGCATCCGTGGGCCCGTCAGTTGCGAATGGGGCAAAGCACACACACACACACACACACACACACACACAAGTCCGGAGCCCGGAGCCTGAAAGCTCTGAACACCACCAACCCTCCCTTGAAATCTCTCGGCCTTGGGCCTGGCGATATGGCCGCAGATTCGGGGTGGATTCCATTTACACGTCACCACGGCGAAAGGAAGAAAACAGCGGCATGCGATGTGATGTGATGTGATTGTGTGACACGACATGATGCCAGCGGACGGCCGCCATGATCATCTCGGTACGCGTGTGCGGATCTCATGTCCGTGGGAGAGGATGGGTAGGGAGGCACGCATGGATGCAAAAGGCGACATACAGAAAGCTACGTCAGTTGACGCAGGACGCTGAGTTGAGAGCAAAGTACCCGGCATACAACCATCAGTATTGGGGGTTTGGCAGCATCGACGGGCATTTCCGAGCATGGATTCCATCGATAGCGGCGGCATTAACAGCCGGGCATGCTGCTCAACGGGCGAGGTCGCCCTCGGTGTCAGTCGCAAATATGCAGAGTTGAACGGCCAGTGGGTGCAGCGCTGTAGCGGCAGGGACGTCCGTCGATCTCCGCATGAAGCCGGCGGCCAGGTGGGGACAGGCCTGGATGGTATTGTGTCGATTCGAAGTTTTTGGGGAGGGGTTGAGGGGCATGGTTGAGGGGCTGGGGGAGTTGCAGGGACTTGCTGTTGTTGTCAACGATGATGGCTGATGGGCATGAACCAGCGCACGGCTGGTCGCTCGCGGCGTTGTTTTTGTTTTTGGGGGAAAGTCACGAGTTGTTTGTTGGTCGGACCAACACAACAGAAGGACAATACCTAGCATTGCTCAGAGCAGAGAGCGGAAGCAGGGTGGTGGCCTCAAATCCGGTCTACTCAAAGAGGTCGGTCCCCATCCCATGCTATGCCATGCGATGCTCCACGCTCCCACGCTCCCACGCTGCCACACTCCACGTTCGCTCCTCGCTCCTCGCTCCTTGCTCCATGCCAGAGCTCTGCCATGGCAAGCACACAGCGCCGGCCGCGGAAGCAACGAAGAGGGAAGGAAGCAGCAGCCACACCGCCGGGATGGGCAGATGTCGCAGCTCCACTGGGGGCTGTTGCAGCGATGCGAGCAGTCCACAGTGAGGAAGAATCGGTATGCACGTCGAGCTTCCACGCATGCCTCCCAAAGACAGCCCCAGAGGGGCTGCTGCACCGCGCTGGCTGGGGGGATCTAGATCAGTCCCAGAGGCAGGTGTGATAGGGCACCGGGGGTGTCCAGCGTTGGCCTGTCTTTGGCAACCAAACTTCAAACTGACAGGATCTGCTCCACCACCACGCGCTGCGCCACCATCTTTACGGGCGGTTAAGGGAAAAAAATTTTGTGCCAAAGGGCCAAAGTCCAAAGTGGAAAGGGTGGCCGAGTTGAGCATTAGGCCTACATCGAGCATGTTCGGTTCCCCAAGGTCTCCAGCCCTAACAAATCCACCAGCCTCGGCAGTCGGCTACGGGGCATGGAATCGGACTGGGTGGGAATGTTGGGCGTGTTCAATCTACGCGGGGTTGGTTCTGGTCGTTGACGAATTCACAAGGCAGCCTTGGCTCTCGATGTAACTAACACGGGGAGAACAGGGGCTCGTTGACGCGAGGCTACAGGGGGGATCCATATAGGCCATGCCATTCCGCGCCTTGTGTGACCTGAAAAAGAAGAACAGGAAGAAAAGCCGCGAGCGAAGGCAAGTTGTTTCTATTTTGAGAAACAGGTGGTGGTGCTCGAGAAATCCGTCCTCAATGAACCAACGGGGCTAACGGCGGTGCTAGAACAAAGCCGGGGAAGATGGCAGGTTGAGCGGAGCAAGCGAAATGGGGCCCTTGTCTCAGAAAAAAACTGAAGACCGCTGAGAAAAAAAAGAAAGGAAAGGGCAAAAAAAAGAAAAACCAAAACAGAACAAGAAAAAAAAAACCAAAACGGTCAATTTGGCATGAATCGTGTGGCTTCTTAGCTTTGATCCCCCCCGCCCACCCATGCCATCGCCCACATAGTTCGAGATGCCAGTCATGGTCGACAGGATTGACGGCGGAAGCATTAAGCGCAGCACGCCCCTTGCGTCCACGGGCCGAGATGGCGGCGGTTCGATTAGACGTTTAGTGGCATTGGCTGTTTCAGGGAAGTTTCCGGTCGGCGTTTCAGTGCCTGGGCCCTTGAACTGGGGCCCGCCAACGGCCAGTGCAATGCGAACACAGAACCAGGGCGCACGCAAGTAATTACACGGTGCAGTGAATGGCACCACTCTTTTCTCTTGTCTCGGCAGGGCCCAGGCTAGGCCACCTCTTATCTGCGAGCAGCAGCCACGGCGGCCATGATGTCATTCGGTCACCCGCTCGCGAGGGCCAAGTGCCCCCTAGATGCAGTTATTCCCCCTCGGCTTAGTGGCGATTTGACATCGCGACCTGACATCCAGCTAGCTGCCCCACGATCGCCAGCTAAGCGACAGCTCCCATGTCGGTAGTGCTCTAATTAATGAATAGTGGCATAATGACGGACGCAGTGCTTCTTTTTGGAGAATGCACCTCCGTCACACGCACGCGCACGCAAGACTGCCCCACCCGTCTGCCCACTGGCGCCCTGTGCTGTGCCGATTCTTGCGCCTATGCCTGCGCCTATGCCTGCGCCTCTGCCCTGTGCTTATGCCTGTGCCTGTACAGACGTATGTGCGCTCGACATGCCCCGTGCCCCGCTGCAGCCCTCTGGCTCCCCCTCGTTGCGTTGCTCCCCCACCCTGACCCTCTTTCGCGGGCCCAGCTTGCTGTACTGACCCATCACACCTTATCTCAACTGGGAACCTCACCTCGAACCCCCATCCGCCGCCGCCTACGGGAGTATACAGCCTATGCTTGCGCGTGCATCACAGGCACCTGCTGCTGCTACCGCTATCTCCATCTCTAATCCCCATCATCATTCATCGCCATCACCGCCTCGCACAGAGCGCAATTTCTCCCCATCCCTCCCCCCCGTGTCTATCTATCCATCATCAACCAGAGCAGCAGCAGAAGATAGCATCATCATTTATTATCGTGCCCTGATCTGATTCCTCCGCTGGCTGCCTGGACCCCACGTTTTTACCCGCCCAGGCCCCCTCCCATACGCTTCCCTAACTCACTGAGCAGCCGAGAAAAGAGTAGACAGAGACATTCATCGGCACTTGAAACACTTGCGCACACTTTCGCCCCGGGACTTCTGTCTCTGCCTGCATCGCACCGCACTGCGTTACGTTGAGCTGCGCTGCTAGCCTGCTCGTCTGTGGGTCTTGTACTTGATTGAACGTTTTCGCAGGACTCGAGTCATCCATCTACACGCGTCTAGTATCACGCCTCTCGACACCAAGCAGCACGCAGCAGCATCGCGGCCCCGCCATCACTCCTCCTCGGACTCGGGCTATTTGCACTCGATCCATCCGTCTGATCGTCTCTCCATCCTAGGCTGCCCGCACTCTCTGCTTGCCTTCATCCGGGCCCACCGCCGCCTGGTCCTGGCCGCCGCTTCCGCCCATGCTCTGGCCTCGCCCCGTCGACTAGACTCGGCCACATATCGTGACCTCTTCTCTTCTCTCCCTCCTCTTCCTCTTCCTACTACTACTGCTACTGCTACTGCTACTTCTTCTCTCTTGACGCGCCAGCCGTCCGCCTCGCGCGTTGCAGCTAGGCCTGCGCTTCTCTGCACTACCCCGTCGTGGTCCTGTCGTGTCACCATCGTCACGGTTCCGCTGGCCTCGAGACTCCACCACGACTTGCCCCTTTGGCTTCGTTTGGATCTCTAGGTCCACGGCCAGAACCTGTTCCCACTGATAGACCCGACCCTGCGGCCTGCCGACACCCCCGACCAACCGTCGCCGCCGGCGTTTCGGCTTTGCTGCCGGTCCGGACCTACAACGGGTTCCGTGACGTCTGCCGCCACCCGCCGCTCCTGCCGCCTCCCCTCCCGGGAGTGGGAACCCTGGCCTCCATCTTGTTCCCTTTCGGAACAGACCTGTCTTGTCTGTCTTACCACCCTCACTGCCCTAGGTACCCCCATTCGTCTCCTGCAGCACCTGGGCCTAGACACTGGATCTGTCATGGAGCCTGCCGCCACCCGGGCTAACCAGCTCATCTCGCAGACGCACCGTCTGTCGCTGTCATCACCTCGCTCAGACATCCCCGGTAGTCCTAGGTCAGCCCCTGCTATGGTTGCTCTCAGCCCTGCGACTGGCTCGGTCGCTGATGCCCAACCCACAGCCCTCGAAATGGCCCCCATCTTGTTGTCACGAGAGGCTGCTGACCCAACCCCCTCGGGCTGTGGTCCTTGCCATGGCATTGGACACTCGCACGATCTCGTTCTAAGCGGAGCCGTCCATCTCAATGACTTGCCGAATGAGGTGCTCTTCCACATTCTAACCTTTTTGGATGTGAGCGATCTCCTCTCAGCCTCTCGGGTACGTATATCCACGAGCCAGTCGATTCAGTGTTGAGCCTTATTCTCTTTTGGCTGGAATCTCAGGGTTCCAACGATGCCCCCCTCCCTTCTTTGTGTATTAGTGGGATTTCAGAGTTGACGAGAACCTGTCGTCCGAGAGCTAACAACAATTGTAGACAAGCCACTTATTCCGTAGTCTCTCACGCACTCCCATCTTGCATTACTACCGCCTACGCCAGACTCGCACAATCCTCCCACCTCTTCTTTGGTCACGCCCACCGCTAGCTGACCTTGTCTCTCGGTCCATTTTCCTAACACACACATCGGTTGTGTCTCGACGATTGGCTCGCTCTCTGGTATCCATCAGACTGTCTCGCCGTCTCGCATCACGACCCACTGCGGCGTCCTTAGTTGAACGCTCTGTGCTTCCCAAGGAGTGTGTGCCCGGCCTATGTGGCGTTCATGTCGCTCCAGGGCTGGTGGCAAAAAAATTGGCCATTGAGAAGGAGAGAGTCAAGGACGGGTTGCGGCAGTGGATTGCATCGAAATGGCGGGGCAAAGTGATGGAGCGCGAAGAGGGCGTGAGACGCTGGGAGGAGAGTCGAGGCATTGGCAGAGTCTGGAGGCTCCGTAGGTTTTGGGAGCGTGTTAGCCGCGGAGAGCAGCTGGCAACAACGGTATAGTTTGGTAAGTTTCAAGGTTTGTCATGGTAATGATTGTGATATGATGGCCGTAATGGCATGTGTGAAGGAATGACTGCGATATAGGGAGTTTTTGATTTTGTGCCTACGAGTTTTCATCCGCTTCTTGTCGTTTCGGTGCAAATGTTTGGGTTGGCATATTGATTTCACGATGCTGCTGAGCCCTGGAGGCCAGCAGACTCGACATGTGTCTCGAGACGGTCAGAGAACCAACAGAAAGGCTCCTGGACAAGCCATACCCAGATAAATGGGTTAGGGCTAAACAGACAAGGCCGTTGATTTGTATAATACATTATGTAGATGTGTTGGTTGTACAGCATGAGCAAGGGCCGCATTCATGGCGGCTTCTCCTTCTCGGGTCGCTGGATCCTTTTTTTTTTTTCTCCAGTGCCATTCATTATTATTTTCCCGTTGATATATGCCACTTAGCTGGTGTGAAACCTAAACCCGTCCCAGTCATCATCGTCTTCTTCTTCCTCATCGTCATCCTCGTCATCCTCTTCTTGTATAGGAGCAGTCGCGTTCTCCTTGCCTTCACCCGTTGGCTTGGCGGGTGCTGTCTCCTGGCTGAAACTCTCGCCTCGTTTCCTCAAGGCCTCCCGCTTCTCCTTGAGACGCCGCACTCGGGCTTCAAGCTCTTCCATTTCCTCAAACTCTTCCTCCAACGCCCGTGTGGCCTCTTCCTTCTCATCTTCCAAATCCACGTCGGCCTGTGCTCTTCGCTTCTCTGCTTCCTCCTCCTTGGCTGCCTCTGCGGCTGCCGCCTCTTCAGTTGTCATAGCTGGTGCAGAGATGACGGCGTCCTCATCGTAAGGCACCGAAGTGGCGGCAATGTCAGCCTCAAAAGCTGCCCACTCGGCCTCGTCGACCTGCTGAGCAGCAGAAGCTGCTGAGCCTGATCGGTCGTCAGTGGCTAGACTGCTAGGTCGCCGTGAAGGCAATGAGGCCGTGTTGGAGCCAGTGGCAAACTGGGACGTGATGGGATTGCTGGTTCCTCCGGGAGTGGACGCTGAGGAACCATCGCGGTGCAAAGGCGTGGCAGGCCGCGAGGGAATCTGGAGCTCGACGCCCTGAGATGGTGTTGTTGACGTCCTTCGGGCCAACCGGGGCGGCGTCAGAGTCTGGTCTTTGTCGCCATCCACCACGGCCGACTCGGCCCTGCTCCGCTTGCGTGGCAGGCCATCGTCCATGTCGATATCGCCGCTACCACTGCCGCTCTCATCGCTCTCGTCGTCGAGCTTGCGCTTCTGGGGCTTCGGCCGCTGGGCATCGGAACCGCCATTGGCCTGGGCGGCAGCGCGCTGCTTGAGGAGGCGGGTCTTGTGGGCGTCGCCCTGGACGTGGACGTCCCAGAGCGACTCGGTCTTGACCTGCTCATGGCAAAGGGTGCAGAGCAGCTTGCCAGCCTCGGAGTAGGCAGCGTGGGGGTGTTCGATGCGACGGGCCGCGCGCTGCTGGCGCAAGAGGGATCGGACGTCGGTCATGGCGGGAGCGAAGGGGGGACACACAGACAAACGCAGGGGGTGGGAGGACACAAAAAAAAGAGAGAGGGCGGTAGGTCTGTTTGGAGGCACGACAATCCGGAGGGGCGAGGGTCAAGGCGGAGGCAGGCGGGGGGGAGAAGAGAGAAGCCCGTTGGCTGCCAATCAATGGCAAGAAGAGGACGGGGGGAGGTTTGCTCTTTGACAAGCGGGCGTGTGACGCTTGTTTTTGGCGCTGCGGAAGGATGGAGGAATGCTAAGAGGGTATATCAAAAGAAAAATAAGAGACAAGAGCTAAGGCGGCGTTGGTGAGATGATGCTCTCACATGGTGCAGTAGGTGAGCCGTGTCCGAAAATTAGCCGGCGCAACGGACGGGACAATTGGGACTTGTGAGTGTTGGCCCAGCAAGGCCAGGTTTTTTTCTGTTTTTCCTTGTCTCTTTGTGTTATTTATTCAATTGTTTCTGTCTCCCTGGGGATTTGCATACGGTCTAGCACTAGAGGTATTAATATCAAATATGAAAATATTGAAAAAAGGAAATATAGGAATAAAACTAAAATAAAAAAAAGCATTGATGTATAAATCCCCCAAGCCCACTTTGAAGGGTTGCGTATGCTCCCGTCTCTCCACGTGGGGATTATATACCCTGGCACAACCTGAGCAGCCTTGCACAAGGGAACCACCAGTCTCAGTTTAAGCTACCCACTTTGTCGTTGCGCCGCACTACTAACTCTTTGCAACTGCTGCACTGCACCACCACCCTGTGTGCGGGTCCCCTCTGCTGCCCTGCTGAACATCTTCATGACTTGACTTCACAGGGCCCCATCACTCGCCCACCGCCTGGAAGATGGCCGACCAGCAAGAGGGCAACGCGCTCGCCGCTACCTTTCCCAACCCGCCGCCCTTCTGGAAGGACTTCACGCCCGACCGCATCGCCCGCATCGAGGAGCTCCGGGCGGCGCACATCCAGCAGCATGGCGGCGATGCCGCGACGACGCGCATCCCAGACGTGCCCGAGGAGCTGACCAACCTGCAGCCGCCCGCCGAGCCGGCTGATGGTCGATGGAGGGTGTTTGGAGACCAGTATATGGTGAGGATCAATCCGCTGCCATGATCTCTTTTTTTTTTTTTTTTTTTTTCGTGGACGGTGTCCAAAATGCTAACGCCGCTTTGTCCCAATCCTCCAGCTTGACGACAAACTCCCCACGCTCGAAGAACAGGGCATCACCAACCTCCCGTCGGCGTCGCAGTCCGAGTCCAAGGACGCAAAGCACTTTGACCGCGCGCTGGAGCTCAAGCGACTGGCCAAGTCGCTGCTGCTCAACTTCCTCGAGCTGTCGGGCGTGCTCTCGCGCAACCCGTCGCACGCCGAGGCGAAAGTGGCGGACCTGCGCACCCTCTTCATCAACTTCCACCACATCCTCAACGAGTACCGCCCGCACCAGGCCCGCGAGTCGGCCATCGCCCTGATGCAGGAGCACCTGGACCGCACCCGCACCGAGACCATGGCCATCCGCGCCCAGGTCGACAAGGCCCGCCGCGTGCTCGACGGCCTGGGCAGCCTGAGCATCCCCGATGTGCCCCAGCCGCTGGGCGCCGGCGGCGGCGACGACGAGGCCGACTGGGACGCCGTGGCCCTGCAGCGCGAGAAGGACGCCTGGGCCGCCACCGACGCGCTGTTTGCTTAGGAGAAGACGTGGCGTCGGATGACGACGAATTGACGACGGGCCCTGGTGGCACGAGGAGGAGCAACCAAAGGAGGGCGTCTCCGGGATCACATAGTCTGGTGTTGAAAGAAAAGGGCCAGGCTCGAGAGCTACTCTCAACGTGCACCACACTTGCTGCAAACTAGGAATCTCAAATTGAGGTCCCTTGTTTAGCTATCCCCTTGCGTCAAGAATTCACACTTGATTGTTTCTTATATAGATCATGACAACGGGATTGAGAGCATAGCCGGGCCAAAGAGCCCTGCGAAGTGCAGCCCCTTGGCACCAAAAAGACGACTGGGGAGGAAATAACCTTAAATACGAGATACGAGGATCCGACAGCATCATGTAGCTGAAAACTGTAGTCTTCTCCCATCAATGGAGCTCATCAGAAAGGCACAGAAAAGACAGCAATTGCAGACGAGTGCGCTCATGGACTTCCATGGTACAAATAGACAAAAATGTTCATAACACGTTCAATTTCGTCATCTATCGTAGTAGACGGTCCCCATGTATAGCAATAAACACCACCATCACGACTTTTCCCCCTTTCAGCCAGACCAACTCCTGCTTCCGTAAATGTATCTGCCCTCTACAGGATGACGCAGGGGATGCAGCAGCACTCGTAGTCGCCGCACTCGATGCAGCGCGTCTTGCCGCCCGTGGCCTCGGCGGGCTTGACGATGCTCTCAGCAATGGACGTGGCAGAGCTGCCGGGACCGTTGCGGTTGACGAGAGAGTTTCCAGATCCGCAAGCCATCTTGTTGGATTTGCTTTTTTTTAATGTTCTTTTATTTCCCTTCCGTTTTGCGATTCGAGGCTGACTGTCTCGGACATTTTTTCTGTTAGAAGAAGAAGCAAAGTAGCATGATGAGGTCATTGGATGGGCAGCGCATGTACTTGTACTTTGGGCGGTGTACAAAAAAGATGCGCCGTGAGGGTAGCCTTGTGTAGGAAAGCACTTACAGCGTGTGTGGTTTTGGTTCAAGCGCGATATCAGGTGGAGCTGGAGATGGATGAATTGGATTTCGGTTTAACGTCCAAAAGTTGTGAAAAGAAGAAGGGGGAAAAGAATGCAAAGGGATTCCGTCAAGAAAGAGCCTACAAGCTTGGCGGTTTTGGGGGAAGGGTAATCATGGTGGTAGTGCCTTGGCTGGGCCTCGTTTGCGTCACCACCGGCGGGGGTGCTTATGCGCTACGAGAACAAGCTTGAACAAATTAAACGACAAAGGCTTCTTCGGGTGTGGGCGGCGGCACAGCCGCGGTAAGCAGCAAAGTCACAGCCCAGCAACAGCAGCAGCAGCGCAATACGAAGAGATAGAGAGAGCGAGGCTCAGGGAACAAGAGCAGCAGCAGCGCGCCCCAAAAAGGCGGGGGAGGGGGAACGCTAAACGCAGAGCTTCCTTCAACAGCTTTTTCTTGTGACGGTTGGAGCAAGAGGAAGTGTCTGGAATAAAAGCTATCCCTGGGCGGGCCCAGCAAAAAAAGGTAATAGAATCCATGGCATGATACATTGAATGAGAGCCTTATTTTTATCTTTATTTCCTTTTCCTCTCTTTTTTTTTCTTTATCTTATTGTCTTTACGAGGAGGGTCCCTTGAGACTCGGTGCAGCATGGGTGAAGCCCAACTCAAGACACACGCCAACATGGATATTTTATGAAGCATAATTCCAGCTCCTGCCTCGCCCTTGTGCTCTCTCTCTCTCTCAAGTTATCCCCTCCGGCCCCCATTGAGGCTCGCCGTCTCTTCTCTCTTCCCTCCGCAAGCTAAACTGCTTTACGTCCCGGGCCGGCTTGGCAGGACGAGAAGGGAAGCAGATGCATGTTCTAGTGTTTCACCAACGGCCAGCAATATTGAGACCACCTGCTACTCCGCGTCGGGGTCTCTCTCATCCTCGCCTGCTTGCGCGCATCGTATACACATGTAGATATACACACCACTTCTTTTTTTTTCTCCCCTTGGCTACCTTACCTGCCAGGGCGTAGGGGGTACCGTTTTGATTACGTGGACCCCACGTCGGAGCCGGATGCGAGGCAGAATCGTGTGGTGGAGCTCTCGTCAGGGCCCTTCTTCTTTGCTGTTGCATGCACATGCGAAGCTATGCTAGCTTACCTAGCTAGCTAGCTAGCCTGCGTTGAAGGCACTCCCCAATTAGTTGTACATGGCTCCCAGCTCGTTCGAGTCATGCCGCCATGTCATGTCATTTGGAAATGGTAAGAAATCATGTTAATCAATACTTCGCTTAAAAAACGACACTTGGTTTTCGAGGCCCAACGCAAGAAAAAGAAAAGAAAAAGAATCTACGTATCCTGCCTCACCGTCGGTCGGTCATGGGTCAGGAACCTGGCTTCCGGATGGATACTGGTGATAATTTTCCACCATTTGCACCACGATTAGCCGTGGACAAGGAAAACCCCGCCAACAAGCCAAACGTGGCATGCCATCGAGCCATCGCCATCTCCACACCTCTCGCATCGTCTACCCAATTTATCTGATAAACATCACCTTGCTTGCTATAGTGCTACCACTACCTCGCATTTAATTTAAACTTCACAGCTAGCAATATTCTCATGGATGCCCAGTATTTCATAGTGTCAAGTTGATAGCAATGTTGAATACTCTTGTCAGATACATATAATAAAGCTGGCCCGCAAGGCCAATCCGTTTCTTTTCCCATCCTCCTTCCTATATTGTCCTCCTAGTTCATTGGAATCCCCCGGGCATCATGATAAAAAAGAATCTCCAAAAACACCACACACCGTGTCCCATCGTATAACGAGGAGAGCATCCATCCATAGACTACTAGAAAGATCACAAAAGCCGCCGCCTTCAAATCACAAACGTTCTACCATAGTCCTCCTTATCAATGCGCGTGTCCTACTTCTGCTGCCTTTCTTTCTGCGCTCTCCTTCTCTAACAATGATCCTAGATGTTGTAAATCCTCTCTCGCCCGTGGGTCACGGTCAAAGATGCCCTTGATCACTTCCCACTCTCTCTTCGACATCTGGAACGCTTGTGGCAGAATAAACTGAACCGTCGGTACACTAATCAACGGTCCAAGCACCTCTTGGGCGATGGCATGTCCAGCTTGTTGCGCCTGGTACTTTTGAGCTTCCGACATTTGACCCGGTGTCACAGCTGGCGCTGGGGGTGTTACTGTTGGCGTTGGTGCCACAGGTGCAGGTGCAACTGCTTGTGGTCGAGTATGGGGAGGCTGGGGGATAGGAACCGGTGTTGTTGACTGCAAGTGTCCATGGAACGGCTGCTGTGGCTGCTGTGGCGAAAACGCACCCTGAGGAGCCTGAGGAGTTGCAGGTGAGATGGACGGAGCCGAGATGGACGCTGCCGAATTGCTACGCTGCGCATAGCCTGTGGGAGTTGGCGTGCTGGGCGTGTTCGGTTCCTGAGCTGCTGGGATTGAGTCTTTGATCTGCTTGAGCTGCTCGGGGTCATTGCGGTATACAAATACTGCCAGCAACATGGGCTCCGTTCGCGTCTTGGGAATCTTGTTGTCAACAAGGTTCAACATGAACTCGGGGTAATTGTCCTCTCCGGCTGGAACTGGTACAAGGTATGTATCTCGCACATTGCCCACCACTTTGTCTCCCACCACTCCATATCGCTTTTTGCTAACAAAGTAGTCGATGAGGGCGTTAAACTCGGTGTAGGCTACGGGTGCCACAGGCGTGACGTTTACAACGATGATGTCTGTGAGGCTGCTGTACCGAAGGCTGCACAAATACTCAATGGCAGACTGCTGAGGAATGCGACCAGCAACCGTCATACGTTTCGGAATGAGCTTGGTCCATGGTCCAACGGCCCCAAAGTTAGCTCCTCCAATGTGCTTGGCCGTAGCAGGGAAGTTGGCAATGGAGCTCATGGCAAGTGAGCCACGCCATATCACGTCGGGATCCTGCGTCTCTTCCGTCGGCGAATAAGGTGGCGAATCGTTTTCTTCTTGCAGCATTCGGTCTACATCAGGATCCACACCAGGGCCGATGGGAAGAGCTCCCGGAGCTGATGGCCTACGAAGCTGAGTGCTGGTCGGAGATTTGACACTTGAAAAGACCTTGCCAATGTCAAAGTTTGGATTGCTGGGTGAGTGCTGTCCTGCTTCGGCATTTTGAGCTGGGTGTGATGCCAGGTCAATCTTATCTCCTGCTGATGGCTCGTTCTTGACCGTTGCTGGGCGGCGAGGACCAACTGGTTGAGGTGGCGCATCACTGTTCACAAAGGTTTCATCGTCGACGACTTCTTCTCCCTTGTGTGTTCGGCGGACGCGAGGTCCGGTCTCCGATGTGTAAAAGATTGACTGCTTTTCAGCCTTCGCCTTCATCTCAGCCGTTTGCCTTTGCATTTCGGACGAAGCAAGCTTCTCCGACGACATGACGGCTAAGACAGAAGGCGACATGGTACCACCGACCAGTGCACTACACAGCTCGGGGTTGTTTTTGAGGTTGAAACTTAGCGTCTTGACTTGTTGGCCGTACTCCTTCATCCCCTTTGTCACAGGATGGGTATCAAACACAGCACGTTCGATCTGCAAAGCATAGGTTTCAGACATGGATTCGATGGTCGTACCCTCGTCAAGTTCAAGGTCACCTTGCTTTTGCATTGTTGTGAGGGCATGGCTGATGGATTTAACGAGAGCCTTTGCCGGTCCCGTCCTCACATTGGGCAGCTCAGAAATCGACTTGGCGAGATCAGGCGGCGGCGTGTAGCTGGGAGGTACAGGAACGCCAATTGATTCATTCTCCGATACTCGACGCACTTTGGCAGTCTATAAAAAATCATTAGCTTCAATCCGAATAAAAAAGATAATAACAACAATAAAGCAATATATAGCAGCGCGTGTAAACGACGCAAACGTACCTTTCCCTCAGTATCATGGGAATCTTCGCGGGTTTTACGCTTTCCTGGTTTTGGTGCCGGTTCCTTCTTCTCTTTGGGTGGTTCGGGGGCTGGTGAAGGCTTCGCTTTGGTACCAGAAGACTTTTCCAGCTCTTCCTTAGGGTCGCTGTTTCGCTTGGCTTTGCCTTTCCTGCCTCCCTTTTTCTTCTTCTTCTCGGCCTCTTCCTCGTGGGCCTTGCGCCTAGCCTCCCACGGCTTCTCCCCCTTGGCGATGCCGTCGAGAAGTTCTTTGTGGTCTTGGGGTCGGCACTGCTCACACCAGTAATGCTCGGGTATCTCGTCGTCATATGAGCTCACGCCGACACAGACGTTGTGTTGCCATGCGCCGCATGTTTCGCAGGCAATCCATGCCTCTCCCGAGTCTTCATCTTGTTCTGTTGCTCCGCAGACGCAGCGGATTATCTCGTCTTCCTGATCATCTTCTTGCTCCTGCTCCTGCTCCTGCTCCTGTTCTTGCTCTTGTTCTTGTTCTTGCTCCTGCTCTTGCTCAGTCTGCTGCTCCTTAGCCTTCTTCGTCTTCTTCGTCTGTCGTCGCTTGGGGGCTGCTGTGGGCTCGAGTTCGTCAAATGATTTCGTGTGCTGGCCCTTGGTGGCGCGCACCGATCGTCGCGGTTCGGCTTCTCCTGAGTCGACTGCATTAGTTCGAGCGCGATTCGTATTGCGACCGTTCTCCCGAGCTGCGCTACCACGAGGTGCGTGGCCGGTTCCGAGAGGCGCATCATGGGACGGCCTTGAGGGTGGCTGTCGCTTACCAGACATGAGGGCGATGTGTGGTGGTATGTGGTGATCTAGTTTCTGAGGGATGTGCAGGTGCTTGGGCAGAATTGACTACTGTTGCAGCGAAGGGCGAGAGGGCCGTCTGGCCAAACAAGCATTGGATAATTACGTAGGCAACTCTAGCAGTCACGACTAGTTCACGGCGAACCCTTCCCAGCCAAATCCGTGTGAAGTCTCCTCCACAGCTCAGTTTCCTGGTGAGGGTCAAGGCAAGCAGGCGATGCCGCCGATAAGAGTCGCAGCGCCTCGTAGCAATGTAGGCACCGTTGTCGCGAAATCCGAACAAGGCGCGCAAGCTGTGCGAGGGCAATGCGCGAAGGTGCGGTGGGTGGTGAGGGTGGTTGGACGCGCCCGAGTGTGGTGAAAGCAAGCTCGCGCGGGTGGGGGAAAAAGAATTGGCGTCGCGTGCACTGTCACTTCCCGCAGCAAAGCTCGGCTCGCAGAGCGTTGTCGGCAAAGGCGGTGGGGAAAAGTGGGCGAACGCAGGAATTTCTGCGCTCGAGGACGAGGACGCAGATGAGATAAAAAGCCGCGACAAAGGCAGGACAAAGGCCGGACGATGCCGGGGCGTGGGCTGGACGCGGTGTTGATGCGGAGATGAAGTTCGAAGGGGGGAAGCAAGCTCGTGCCTGTGGAGGTGACGAAGCACCTGCCTGACCTTGGTTAGAAGAATGTCACCACAGGATCTGCATTCTACATGTCCCCAGCATGTGCACTGCAGCAGGAGCACTCGCTTTACTCAGCCGGCGCCGCGCCGTGTACCATGGTACTTGTCACCCGCCACACAAGGTGCTAATTTGCAAGTCTCGTCGTGGGTGAGGGTACGTGCGGGTGCTGTGGCGGGTGCGCCATATCTTGTATCCTGGTACGGAGTGCCAGACCTCGGGTACTCTACGAGCCCGTTGCGGCCGTCACACTCTGGAGTCCCAAATGGCTGACGAATACCTGATTTGTGGTCGCATTCTGGCCTGGGTCATGAGACACCAATCTGCATCGAGCAGCTTCCAGCAGCACCGCCGGTCAGCCACTCGGAGGTCACGTGACCTGTCACGATAGCGATGCCATGCGCATCTCCATCTTCAACATTCGTCCTGCCGGAACAACTTCGGAACAGCGCTGAATCAGCAAACCCTCAAGCCCCTCACCTCAGCCTTGTCAGCCTTGCATTCCCTGTCCCCAGTCCCTCCCTCGCCCATCGGTACGTAGCTTTTTTTTCAGCCTCAGGTATCCATTCTGCCCGCCTAGCACCTCCAGCCAGCAGTGGGAGCTAACGCGGCGCGGCTGTGGCCTGGAGCTCAGTTAGACAACGACGTAACGAATCTCAACTCCAAATCCGCCCAATCTTTCACCCCAGCAGCTCTCTATTTCGCCGCTCCGCCAACCTCGTCCCGAGCTCGCTGATTCATACATCTGTCTCCTTTTACTTCCATAGTCGACGCTCCGTTTTTTTGCCATGTCTCGCCGTTACGATTCCCGAGTGCGTGTGCCCGCCGCAGCTGCCCCAGCTCCAACCCCATCCACCACGAGAGCTCCCCCACGCTGACCGCTCTCGCAGACAACCATCTTCTCACCAGAGGGCCGACTGTACCAGGTCGAGTATGCCCTAGAAGCCATCTCGCACGCCGGTACCGCCATTGGCATCCTCGCCAAGGATGGCATCGTCCTGGCTGCTGAGCGAAAGGTCACCTCCAAGCTGTTGGAGCAGGATACTTCGGCAGAGAAGCTCTACATTCTCAACGAGTGCGCCACGCCTTCCACCCCATTATATCAATCCAGGCCCCTGTCCCCGCTAACAGCTTCGCTTGCAGCAACATGATCTGCGCCGTTGCAGGAATGACCGCCGACGCCAACATCCTCATCAACTACGCCCGACAAGCAGCCCAGCGCTACCTCCTCACCTACAACGAAGACATCCCCTGCGAGCAGCTTGTCCGCCGACTGTGTGATCT
Organism: Calonectria hongkongensis; assembly: GCA_017140755.1. Classification (NCBI taxonomy): domain Eukaryota; kingdom Fungi; phylum Ascomycota; class Sordariomycetes; order Hypocreales; family Nectriaceae; genus Calonectria; species Calonectria hongkongensis. Next base: position 9,826 of record JAACJA010000027.1, on the reverse strand, counting down.
GAAGCAAGGTTACACCCAGCACGGTGGTCTCCGACCTTTTGGTGTGTCCTTCATCTACGCCGGCTGGGACCCCCGAAGACAATTCCAGCTCTACCTCAGCAACCCCTCCGGCAACTATGGTGGCTGGAAGGCCACAAGTGCGGGAGCAAACAACGCAAGCGCCCAGAGCTTGTTGAAGCAGGATTACAAGGAGGACTGCACACTGGACGAGGCTTGCGGCATGGCTGTCAAGGTCCTCAGCAAGACGATGGACTCTACCAAGCTGAGCAGTGAAAAGAGTATGCTATATTCCTTGATTCGTTACTGTTTTTATATAAACTAACATGACAATTACAGTTGAGTTTGCGACGGTGGGACAGACCGAGGATGGCAAAATCTACCACAGGCTGTGGAGTGCTGACGAGATCACGGCGTTGTTGAAGAAGCACGACCTGGCCAAGACTGAGGATACGGAGGAGAAGTAGAGACAATAGAAATTTTTTGATAGATGACGAAAGGGGACTTGGGCTGTCCTACATCGCCCCTGTAACAATAATATCATGGAATGACCAAAACGGAGTCGAGCCAGCGCCGTTTAGCACCAACAGTATGCACCTCCCACGCAATGCTATACACAACGAAAGACAGTATATTGTCCACCACAGTATCCGGTGCCCGTTGACTTATACCGAACCAGAATTTCTCCAGCCAGGCGACTACCAATCCTAATATCCCACATCAGCTTCATATATCTTGTAATTCATCCAGCTCATATCCTACATCAGTTCCGGCCCTGGCCTCTTCATCGTCGGTGACCCGCTGCCAGCCTGGCTGGGTGTCTGTTCCGGGTCGGGGGTATGGCTCATCGCAGTGTGAGCTAGAGAGTCGAGGCCAGTGTCTCCGGTAGCTCCAGTATGCCACCGTCATGCCCAGGACTGAGCCGACACAGACATCATAGACATCGTGCCTGTAGTCTTCGCATCTCGAAATGGCAATGAGGGCAGCACCAATAAGCGGCATGAGGCAGACAAGAGCCCGGCTGAGGTCACGGCCACCAGCTGCATATCGAAAGACGTGAAGCTGGCCCGCAAAGAAGAGACTAAGAAACCCAAGACCAGCAAAGGAGAAAGAAGAATGACCAGAAGGAAAAGACCGCCATCCATCCTGGAGGAGATGGCCGTCGGGTGTCGTGCAGACGTCGATGGTGACAAGGGTGTTGGGCTTTGTATCCGCAGCGGGCTTGCACCGGTCCAGAAGGTCGGGGCGAGGCCGGCCAACGGCGTTCTTGATGATGTCAGTGATGAAAGAAGTGAGCACAATAGAGATGGCAAATGAGAGATAGGTAACTTCATGCTTGGCGGGAGACGATCGTGCCCATAAATTGTAAGCGACGAGGATGCCGAGTGGTACAAAGAGAGCATAGACGAAGTTCATAGCTAGGTGCAATGGTAAGTGAGTGATCGTATATATATCTCCGGAGTGGGTAGCACAAAAACAACGTACCAACAGGGACGCGCTCATGCTCTGCGTGAGGGTATGAGATTCTAAGGTCATTGATGAAGAACATTCGGTGAAATGGCGAGACAAAGAGAATAATCTGTAATAGTTAAGGGGACGGCCATCAGCGATGTTGCAATCTCTCGCCGGCAGTATAGGGCGCCAAGCTTACGAGTATCCATCCTGCCAACAACACACCAAAGCCTACGTAATCAGGCGCATGTGTCGTCTGTGTGAGAATGTCAGTTTCAATTATGAGCACAGCATGCGAGCCAGCAGACCTTCCAATATCTCTGCAAAAACCCAATCGGCCCTGTGGCCTTGGGGGCATTGCGGGTTGGCGCCATTGGCGTATAGCTAGCTTGGGTGGTTGAGGGTGAGATTTTGAAGCGGCTGCTCGCGTGACATTGAGCGCAGAGGATTCCGGGGACTCAGGATGGCGTATGAGAAGAGGAAGGTCAGAATACAGATGCACTGGTTGCCGGTTGATGATTCTTGGTCTATCGTCAACTCGAGGCCGGGCAAGCCCTCAACGCGGAGCTTGAGTGGTTAGGCTAAAGAAGTGATCAGGTGGATGTTGAGATGTATCCCCTGGGTCACAGAAGACCCCTAAAACGTGCAAGCCTAAGGATCCTTGTAACATGGGTACTATGGGGTAGTGGCTAGTCAGGCAGGTTATGAGACAGCATATATCAGAGAGGAAAAATGCATTCGACAATAATAAATTTTTTTTTCTTAAAGACGACCTGCTAATTGAACCATCTGATTTACATGCAGCAATTTTATCAAATACGCCATCTGTTTCACTATTTTTCGTCTCAATTCTCTGTCATGCAAGTATAGGGTAGTGCCATGCCCCGCTGCTATTGGCCCAAGCTTATGATTTCTTTCATTGATTTCGACGTCAACACTAGCTTTAACACCATCATCAACAGCCTGACGCGCGCTTGCCTCCCGCTGCAGCTCGACCACTTGCCTTCGCCCATCGACCAAGAAATGAAGACACCTCCAAATTAATGCGAAAATAGTCTGCGAGGCCTCCTACAATGCTCAAATCTACTCACAAGCCGTCTGCGGTTGCCCTCGCGCCTCTACCTCCAGGATGGACCGAACACACAGCTCCTACCGGCCACACATACTACTATCATGCCGAGACAAAAGAATCGACGTATAAGCGGCCAGGCGTAGAACCCCCGACACAGCCTGCTCCCGCCTCTGCCCCCGCATTTTCTCCCTATGGTGCCGTGCCGAATCTCGCGGACCCGAACGTCGCCAATGCCTACATGGCGCAGTTCAATGCTGCCCAGCAGCCCCCGAACCGTTCTCATCGCGGTGGACATGGTGGTGGTCGCGGAGGATTCGAGGGCCGACCGAAGCCCCAGCCAATCGACAAGCCTAGGAGGAAGGAGCCAATTCCAGGCCACGAGCCGTGGATTTTGGTCTACACCAAGTACTCGCGACGATTTGTCTACAACCCCATAAAGAACCAGAGCTTCTGGCGCATTCCAGAAAAGCTCATGCCGGGTATCCTGGAGCTCGACAAGGCGCGCATTCGCAAGAAGAATGCGGTCGATGAACCAGATGATGAGGAGCAGTCCAAGGAGCGAGCTGCAACTGACGCCCCCCAGGACGACGATCAAGATGGTAGCGAGTATGAGGAAGTTGAGGTCACGGATGACGAGGGCGAGGGCGAAGGTGACGACGAAGACGGAGAGCACCCGTCTAAGCGACAGCGAACTGCAGACTCAGACGGTGATGAGGATGGGATAGTGGAATTCACAGAAGCAGATATTGCTGCGCAACTGCAAGCAATGGGCGAGGAATATGGCCTAGATCCCGGCGAATACGATGATGGAAATGCCGAAAACTGGCCTGAAGGCGCCGAGGGCATACCCTTGTCGGAAGAAGACGCCAAATACCTTTTCAAGGATCTTCTCAACGACTTCAACATCAACCCCTACAGTCCCTGGGAAAAGCTCTTGGAGGAGGGCAGGATTATAGACGACATAAGATATACGGCGCTTGACACAACAAAGGCGCGCAGGGATTGCTGGGATGAGTGGACCCGAGAGAAAATCGCCGAGCTAAAGGAACAGAGGGCACGCCAGGAGAAGAAGGACCCCCGGATTGCCTACATGGCGTTCCTCCAGGAAAAGGCAACGCCCAAACTGTATTGGCCCGAATTTAAAAGGAAATACAAGAAGGAAGCTCCGATGAAAGACTTGAACCTGTCCGACAAGGACCGCGAGAAGGCGTATCGCGAGCACATTAGCCGACTGAAGATGGCACAGTCAAAGCTCAAGTCCGACTTGACTGCTCTGCTCAAGACGCAGCCTGTCCGTGAGCTGAACAACAGGTCTTCGCCGACCACTTTGCCGACACAGGTTCTTATTGATATCCGCTACATATCTCTCGAGCCCAAGATCCGAGACCCCCTGGTTGAGGCCTACATCAGCACCCTGCCACCACCGCCCGAGGACCTCGAGGCCGCGAAGGATGACGAAGAGAAGCAAAAGCAGCAAGAGGCCAAGGCGAAGCGACAGAAAGCACTGGAGGAGAGGAACCGGGCAGTTGACGAGCAGCGCAGGAAGCGCGAGAGAGACGTGGCCGCGAGCAAGGCAAGGCTAAGGGAGGAAGAGAGGGAGATTGAAATGGCCATGAGGGTGGGTAAGCAAGGGTTACAGAGCCAGCTGGCTGACATGCAGCAGAAGGAAGCCAGCGAGGCTTCGTGAGCAAAGGAGGGCATGTAATATGATATTCATGAATCTTTAGACGTCTATAATCATTCCAAACTAAAGTAAACAAGCAAAAATAGCAATAGACCTGGGCTTGGCCACCCCCTGCCTTAAAGCCCGTATATAAAGGTCAGTTTCTTGTCTGCATACCTTCTATCATCCAGTCTCTCGTTCTCAATCTCCTCGCTGGACATCTGGGCAAGCACGGCGGCCTTGCGCTTATTCACGGCGGTTAGCATGAAGCGGTATGAAAGGTAGCCCACGAAAGAGACGACGAGGAACCCCAAGGTGACGTAAAACGGCAGCAGATATTCCGGCCCATAGCGGGCACGGTACAGCTGGGAGCCGATGACACCGCCCAGGTTGCCGAAGCCGTTGACGCCCAGCACCAGCGAGCGCTTGCCCGGCTCGGGCGTGTTGCCGCTCAGCCAGGCGACGGTCAGGGGCGCCGACACGTAGACGCCCGAGAGCATGATGCACAGCGCCAGGTATTTTGCCGTGAAGGACTGCAGCGTCACGGCCAGTGTTAGGCCCAGGATGGCCACCAGAATGCCGCCGGTGATGTGGTAGCCGCGCTCCTGGACGCGGTCCGAATTGAAGGCAAATATGTATAGGCCGATGGCGCCGCAGACGAAAGGAGGAACCGTCATCTGTAAAAAAGGAGAGAGTGTTAGCTATTTTTTTTTGGTTCCTGCAGCGCATATATGTATATGGAAAAAGAGTGTGCATTCTGCATACCAGGTTGGCTAGGATCGATTCATATCCAAGCCCCTTGAGAACTAAGGGCAAGAAAACGGAAAAGGCGCTGCTGGGGACGCTGGCGCAGATGTTGAGCACAAGGACAGACCACAGCTTCCAGTCCTTGGCCGTCTCGATGAAGTCTCTCATGCCCAGGCGGTCCTTTTCCATGCCATCCTCTTCGTAATCGTGCTTGACGTAGGCGGCCGAGTCCTGGCGCATGCGCTCCACGGCGAAGAGGCGCTCCTTGGGGTGCAGGAACCACGCCGTGCCGGGCCCGCTAGGGAGCCATACCCAAGCAACGATGGCGAAGAAGCACGTCAGGGCGCCTTCGATGATGAAGAGGTATTGCCAGTTTTTGAGGGGCCCATCGTGGAGGTGGAAGACGCCGTATGCTAAGTGTTGGTTTCGTGTTAGAGTGGCAGGATACCAAGAGAGCGGTTGACTATTCTGCAAAACAAGAAGAAGAGAAAGAGAAGAAAAAAAAGAAATCGAAAGACTAAAAAGAATGCATCTTATTTCGTACCGATAGATCCGGAAAAGGCCCCGGCAATGGCGTATTGTCCGTAAAATAGGGCGAGGCGAACACAGAGATCGAACCGAGTGTAAAATGAGGAGAGATAGGCCACAGCGGTAGGGTAAAAGCCGGCCTCAAAGGCGCCGATAAGGAGTCGAGTGGTGATGAGGGCCCCTGAGAAGACGAAAAAAAAAAAGAATGGGTTAGCCTTTGTTGCGAATGGTACCACAATATCTTGGCAAATTTCCGCAACACCAATGGCAAGGGGAGGAAGCAGAACAAGTGAAATGAAAAGAAGAGCTACATACCACGGCCCTTGATGTAAGCCTGGGTAATGGTTACGGCACCCCATGCGAACTGCGACGCGGGGGAGTTAGCAATTTGTTTCAAAACGCTTCCCATGCGGGATCCCGGCGATCATTTCCACACCGAAAAACTCACCATCATTATAGGAATCCAGTGTCGGGCCCCAATGTAACGCCCCACAGCCGCCGATACTGGCTGGAGCACGACAAAGGTCACAAAGAACAGGGACACGGCCTCGTTAAGATCGTCGGGTTTGGCGCCAATGTCCCTTGTGAATCCTACGTTGTGTCACGTCAGCGTCCTGAGACTTACACAGCACAGACCTTGGTTTGGTCATTTTTTTTTACCTTGAGTCTCAGCATTTCCGACATTTCCTCGGTCCAGGCCGTTGAACAAGTAGAGCAGTGAGAGGAGGGGCAAGAGGGCAAAGTCGATCTTGCGGTTGACAGCTTTGCTGCGCACAGAATACTGCTGTGGCTCCTCCTGCGATGTTGACGGTGAAATATCCGAGCCGGAGGCTCTGGACTCTGTTGGTTTCCCCACCTCTTGGTCCATGGTGATGTTATCTTGTAAAGCCTCAAGCTACCTCTTTCCCCGCCTCGCTGGGTAGTTGGATATAAGATGGGATATATAAGTAAGCACCTTGCTTTTTGGACAAGAGAGGCAGAAGCAAAGAAGCCAATAAGTAGTAGTGATCCAGAGGAGAAGAATAAGAAAAAAGAAAGGAAAAGAAGAAAAGAGCAAGGGCTTTCCTTGTGTGTAACTTCCGTAGAGTGTTGATGGCGTTTGTGATCTTGTTTTTTTCTTATCCTGTGTAGTCCAGAGAAACTAGGCCAGAAGACACGGCTGGTTTTGTACTCTTCTCTCTCTCACCCTTCATCGACCCCCAGAAGACGATTATCAGGCAGAGCCGTCTCCTGCCCCGTCCTGTCTGCCTGCGTCTTCCAGAGCCCCTGCCGTGAGAGAGACGACAGGCTCCAATGTCCCTTGCCGAGTGGAGGAGGAAGAAAGAGGAAAAACGTGCAGTGCCTCTTTTCGGTGATGCGTCCCTCTCCTGCTTCTCTCCTCACACGCCCCCAGCACCATTGTGAGGCCAAGAGAGCCTCCGCCCCCATCCCCCTGGAGAGGGAGGGGGCTTCTCTCGTAAGCGGGGCCACTTGAGATGCCGACTCGGCCGTCATTTTCTTCACTAAATTTTACTTTGGGGGGGGGGGCATGGCGTGTGCTGCCGTGTGCTTTTTTTTTTCTCTTTTTTTTTGCCCTTAGAAAAACAAGCTTGGTGAAACGGGGCAGGGTAGTGGTGAAATGAGATTCTTGATGGGCACTAACTAGTTAGTAGACTGTCCCGCGGGAGTTTTGTTTAGCCGCTTCCCCCCCCTCCCTCAAAAGCTAAAAATGGGTTGATTGGGATTCTAGACCCTTGAAAAAAGAAAACAAGACACGGCAGACGTGGGACGGGTTTCAGATCGCTTCGCACGTCCCGTTGCTGCTCGATGTTGGAGGGTTGTCCAGATTGTCGGGACAATGGCGGGGGACGGTGAGCAGCCAAGGTGCCCTGATCAGCCTTGAGTCAGGCAGATTCTGGTCTCGGTGAGTCTCCCTGAAACCTGGGTGCTGGGCCCTGCTAAGACGGTGGACAACCCAGTCAATGGGCGAACAATAAGCAGCGCGGGAGCAAGTCATGCCCTATCACCTATCTCCACCATGACGGCTCAGCAGGGACCATGCTCCTTCGGCTGGACGGACGCGCCTTGCCAGCAGCACCCCGGTCCCCTTCATGACCTCATGCCGCTGTGATTTGTCTTGGTTTGATGTGTTGCAGTCACATTTCACATTGCAGGCCCAGATCGGCGGTTCCAACCCCTCCCCCTGTAGGTAGGGCTGTAAGGCTGACGACGTGCGAAACCCACCCCGCAGCTGCATGAATGGGTTCGCGGTGCATTCCCAGAAGGGGAGTTATTCGTTGTTTCGTTTTAGGCTTCTGATGTCATATAAACAACCGTCCCGGTGGCTTCCTGTTCCGTGTCTCTAGCGGTGGTGCCGCCCCAGTGGTGGTGTGAGGCGGCCTAGAATGTTCTCGACTTTCCCTGACAGGGCCGTTTTCCAGAACGACGGCGCCAGCGCTGGACAGGTCCCGGGGCTTAGGGCCTGTCTGTCTCGCAGTCGCGTGATGCAGCTTTTCCTCAACGGGCGTGCAGCAAACGCTATTCAACCTTAGCGGCACTTTAGGCCAACCCTTTCATTCAGCTCATCGACAAGTCCGTCCAATTGCTGGTCGCAAACAATCCCTCGCGCTCAAGCGGTCAGGTCCATGTTCAGACTTTGGTGCGTGCTCTTCTAAGACTCCTCCATGCCGGGAGCTAAAAGCATAAACATCTTGTCCATAGGATGACAACTGCAGGGATCCCTACCCACCCTCTGCAACCTCCGCCTATTCTTGAAGCAACGGCTCCTTCTCAATTAGGAAACATGAGTCGGCGAATAATCGTGTTTTTTTTTTTTTTGTTTGAGTCACAATTTCAACTCCCCGAACCAAACATACGAAACTTATAATTCGTATATGCGTTGACAAACTAAAGTTGACTAAAGAACCGCTCCGAGACCACTCTGATATCATCGGCCTTTTGCTTAATTCCCTCGGTGTCCACGACCCCGGTCTCAGTTACGTAGTAGTCGATCAAATCGGATGGCACCCATTCAAAGTAGATGTTTTTCACTTCGACTCGGGCGACGGCGTCTGGCCGCATCTCCATCGGCTGCTTCCACGCTTGGATAACCTCTTCCGCGTCATTTTCTTCTGGAGCCGGTGGCTCAAGGGGCAGCACTTTTTCCTTTTCGGCGAGCACGATAATTTTAACTTTAGGCGAAATATACTTGGCGACTAGCACAGCAGGCAGCGAACCGGTTTTGTTGCTCACATTGCCTTGGCTGTCAATGAGATCGGCTCCAATGAGGACGAAATCGACGTCGGTTGAGGCTGCGCCAACGCTGGCATCGGTGAAAACCGTAATGTTGGATTTGACGGCATTTCTTCTGGCGCATGTGGCGATGGTGTCTGCCATCTTGGCACCTTCAAAGAGGGGGCGTGATTCAAGAACTCGGATATCCATCGGTGCATGTCTGCTCTTTAGGATGTGGGTGAGACCGGAGATAATGGTCGAGCTGCATGAGAGTGTGAGAATCTTGGGTGGTTCGCTTTTTGACATGTGCCCATCAAGAAACTCCCCAAACTCCCTGCCAATTTGCGAGCTGGAGGCTTGCCGATGTTGACTGTACCGCTCGATATCTCCGACAATACCATCCATTGCGTTTTCCAGCGAGGTGTCATGGGTCGCCAATCTCTCGTCTATCATGGCCAAGCTGGAGAGGAGCACGCTCAAAGTGGGTGCACCCATGCTCTCTCGACCATTCTTCCAAAGGTGCCAGGCAGAAAACCTGACATTTTTCCACCACGCCTCCCTTGAACTCGTATCAAGCCGTCTTATGACGTCGATGAAGATGTCCAATGCCTTGGATGCGAGCTGACGTGCGCCACTCTCATGGTCCCGCTGTAGGGTAATCAGGCCACTGCCGAGAGTGCTCCCTGCCTCTTCGCCGAGATCAATGTTGAACCAGACCCTCCTGAGACTCTCCAGGATGCGAGGGACGCCCTGAAACTCATCTGATTCGCTGACGGCATCTGGATCAAACCAGTCATACCCCTCGTGCTCCCAGTCCAGCTGGATGCCGGCCTCCCCGAGCCGGCCTTCCTCAACCTGCTTAAGCACGAAGCCGAAAGGGTTAATGGTCCACTTCCTGCCTACGGATTCATCGTCGAATGTGTACGGCTTCCCCTGTCGAAAGAGGCGCAGCGACTGTTCTGTCAGAGCCGTCTCCTCTTTTAATTCCCTCCAGGCAGTGGCAAGTGGGTTCGGATCCGTTTCATCAACGCTACCCGACACTGGGGCATATTTGTGTCTGCCAGGCAAGTGGTAAGACCAATGAGCAGCAGGAGAAGGGCAAGTCTATATGCGATTCAATAGTATCGGGGGGGGGGGGGGGGGGGGCCCCCCCC